>JAFBJR010000504.1:5133088-5152635 GCA_016785285.1 Brachirus orientalis | reverse complement strand
CACACACATATATATATATATATATATATATATACACACACACATATATATATATATACACACACACACACACACACACACTGTATGTTTGCTTTGCATCAATCTTCTACAAGCACTTGCATGCACACCTGCAGGAGTCATTAAAAATAGCAGGCAAACACTGCTCATAGTGAGCAATAGTTGCTGGATTTCTTTTCATATTATTAGGACATATTTTGTGTGCTATAATGGGTGTAACTCCCACCCGTTTGGTTTATAGAAACTTTATTATCAGTTGAGTTCACCTAAAGCTCAGACAATATATCCCTTTATCCAACTCGGGTCTGTGGCGGAACAAATTGCAGGAAAGACCATAGAGCTGGCACTGAATCACTGATCACGCAACCATGATAGCAAAAAAGTGACAGTGACATTACTGGAAGCATTAGCCACATGGAATTACAGGACTGTCCAAACGGGCATCACAAATCACAAAGACCCACCGACTCTGCCAACGCACACTGAAATATGTGTGAGCATGAGCCTTACACTGTGAAAGCTTGAATGTGAGTGCTAATAAAAGGTGTCTAAGAGAGGGTGCTGTAACGGCATCTGACAAGTATCCAGAAATAGTCCACTAATAAAACCAGTCACCCCAGGGGCAAAACCTTAGCTGTGATTCAGTTCTGTAACATGCTTGGGCCCAGCACCCTGAAAACAGCCATGAACGATGGAGGAAAAAAGTTTTTGCCTATATAAGGAATTCCATCTTACTCTAAAAAAACAGTCAAATGGTTGGCATGTAAACATGGAAGCTTTTGCGAGGACACCTAATTGCCCACGCCAGCACTGGGGTTACTCAGTGCTATTATAATTACGTAATAATCTCAGCATAGTTATCCACTGACATGTTTGAAACCTTTCTCTTGGCTTGTAAAGAACAGATGTTTGCTCTCGGTGTAAATGTGATGCTGTCAACTCACAGTGAAGTGCTTTTTTTTTTTTTTCCTAAATGGCTACATTTTAATCAGAGGGGATTTTTTTTATGTTCCGCTATGCTTCCCAGTATTTCCAAATACAGAAAGAGCAACATGAGACACTGTGGGAAATTATTTCCTTTCCTGCTGAGAGTTGCAGGATTGATATCACACTCATTTCTCTGTCGTAACTAAGAAACTAGAGTCTGTGGATGGTTATCGTAGTTGCAGCAACTCAAAAAAAGTTTCAGTATCTTTGCACAAAAAGTGAACACAGGAGAAAACAGTTGGCCTGAGCCTGCAGGGCTGTACAAAATCTGCCTGACAGCGTGTTTAAAACTCACTGACCAAATTGTAAAAAAAATCCAGTTTCACTAATTATTTATGGATTATTTATTTTGGACCAGGTCAGTAAGTATCGTCATTGAGCAAAAACTTTAGATTTGCCACATAATCAGATTAAAACACTGATGTGATATCAGATATATCAAGTCAGTATTCATTTAAAGAGGACAATAAAATAAGGGACAATAATAAGAACAATCACAAAGAGCATCTAAGAACATTTACACTTTAGCCTTTAAAATTTATACCCCAAAAACATACATTGTGAAACTAAAATAAAAGCTTCCTACAGACTTAGTTTGACCTTTTCTGCATAAAAACCCCTTGATCAAATGTGCACATGAGTAGATTGAGAGATATTTTTGATAGATAAACTTTGATGGATAAGTTTAAAATTTTGAAGTCAAACAACTAAAGCTATTCAATGACGAATGCTGTGTTATTATCTTGTACAGAGAGACTTGGACTTTTGTTTATTACAAATAGAAATGTGACAGTTGCTTAGTCTTATGTGGGTCATGGGTTAACAGCAAGAGTGTGCTTCCTCTTTTTATACAGAAAAAAGTAACATTCCTTGTGCCTTAATATATATATTACACTATTCAAGCCCAGTTCATATAAAAAAGAAAAGAAAAAGATTTAATCTTTGTCTTGTTTTGTGTCACATTTACTCATCTCTCTTCCTGAGACTCCAGAATTAATGTTATGATTTTAGGGAAAATCAACCAAGGCAAAAAAGGACCGAAAATGGAAACGGGAGTTAAAAGGAGTAACAGGATTTATTTACAAACACTAACTCAAAAAAACAGTCCATAAGTAAAAACACAAAATACTGAGGCTGGTCAGCGGGCAGGGCTAGAAAATAGAAAACCGATCTGTGAGCATTGAGGAGCAAGTTAGAATTGTAGTGACGTAGATTTACCAGGTGAACTGACAAGACATGCTGACACCAGGAAGCAGGAAACCAGGGTTTAAGTAGGAGGAGGCTGATTAGGTGATCGGACACAGCTGTAATGATCACAGTCCCCACCTTACCGACCAGCCAGCCTCCTGAAACACAAAACACAACACTTCTCCAGGAAACCAAAGGGAATTTACAAAATAAAACAGGAACTTAAACATAACGGACAGAGAGAAACAACCCAAACCAAACAATTTTAGCCATCAATTTAAGTTGAAAAGTTAAAATGTTACTTAAAAGCTAAGACTTGTTTTCTAACCCAAACCTAACACTGTGTCAACTTTCTTCAATCATGTATTCACACCAACATTCCTGGTCATTCCCCAATCCTTTAATGACCAAAAACAAATAAAGTGGACAGTTTTACTAACATGCCATTTCAGTATGATCTCCATTCAGTTCAGGCAATTCAAACTGTGCACTGATGCACGCATGCATGCGTGCATTGAATTCAGGATAAAGAACTCTCTCAAACGGCAAAAGTGCTCACACACGCGAGCACACAAACACACACAAACGTAACATCCCAAACAAACTCCTGCCTGTGAAAACTGCTGCCTAGAATCACGAGTGTGTGACACTGTTTCTCCTGCAGGTGATGTGTTAAAGTACTGAACATTCTCTCTGCTGGACTCGTCCCTCAGGTCACTGTAGCCCTGAGAGACACTATCATAAGTATGTCAACTCTCATATTTGAGCGGCTCATGGGCAGCACTGATGGCAACGAGCGCACACACACATTTTTGTGCTTCTATCAGAATGAGGACCCTCATAGACATAATGCATTCCCGAGCCCCTTACCCTAACCTTAACCATCACAACTAGATGCCTAACCCTAACCTAAACCCTAAAACCAGGTCTTAACCCTGAAAAAGCCCTTTTTTAAAAAAAAGTGAAGACCAGCCAAAATCTCCTCACTTTATATCATATATTTATATCAATAATAACAATGTGCAATAACTACTATGCAGTGCCACTGTGCAATTTAACCCATGTGCAACTGCTGCTATTATGTTTTTCTTTTTTGGATGTTTCCTCTTGTACATAGTGTTTATATTCTGTATTTTATTAGTTTATCTATACCTCCAGCTCTTTTTTATTCTTTCCTGTACTTATGTAAATTACCCACTTGCTGCTACAACGATGTAAATTTCCCAATTGTGGGACAATAAAGGAAATAATATCTCATCTTTTGTCAAAATGTCCTCACTCTGTAGGGTTTATATGATTGTTGGTCCTCACTCTGCAACAAATATAAGAACACACACACACCTTTACACTCCAGCTTTAATTATAACACATACAGGGAATGGTTCCTGGGATTTACAGATTATACTGAAATAGAAGGCCACAATTTACTAATATACTCTATATGTTTGACACTGATTATTCACAGCATGATTAGAAATAGCCTCTGCCTTGAAAAGTGAAGCCTTGGAAGAGCGACGAAAGTGCACGGTGTCTATGAGAATATGATAATCTACTTCTCACTTGATTTATAACACCAGTAAGCATTTTTCTGAGCAGTTAATAGTCTCAATTCCTAGTTTCAGATCTGCTTCAACAGGAGGTTACATCTGTTTTTTAGTAAACTGTGTTCCCATTTAGTGGAAAATAGTTGAAAAATCAAAGCAAATATGAGTGACACACCGGTATGACTGACAGCTTGGTTGCAACTGAAATCATTGAATTTCCAGTTTCAAAAACTTGGCGCAGGTTCAATTGAAAACGTAGAGAATAACCAGAGTCTGTCTTCATCCGGTGTTTTTTTTTGGTTTCTGTGTCATAACCTCACTGTCTGAACCAAATCATTTCACGTGTCCGTTCACAGCTCAGCCTGTTCCAGAAGCACAGACATGGGTGCAATTTAGTCTCCACACGCGTAAAACAGTGTGGTTAAAGCGGCAGCTGGAGAAAGTGGCAACTTTGACTCTACAGCAAATAAGTATAGGAATAAATGGCCTGTAATTTCTAGTTATGAAAAACGAACTCAGTCTCATTAAGCAGTGTTTTCATTTCAGAGCTTAGATTCATGCAGTTGTTCATTAACTGCAGGTGTTTAACACTGACGAACGACCTAATGGATGTTAGATTGATTAGTCCATTAATACTGTAGGTGTTTGGTCACTCTCTCTTGTGATCGCCAACTAGGGAAAAAAAAGACACGGCTCAAGTAGAAGGACAAGATGCTCAGACACCAAATCACCATGGCTCTGTGCTTGTGTCTCTGATTTATGAAGCCCAGTGCAGCCCCTCCCCCAACTCATGCTGTCCTGAGCATCAATAAATGCCCGATGAAAATCAAGCTGTTCACTGGCCGGTCGCCCAATTAAGCGGTGCTGTTTACAACGCTATCACAGAGAGGGTCTAACTGGAAAATCTGTGTTGTGCCTCCCCCTCATTCAGATGCCTGCCAGGGCCTGTTAACTTTCTGGATTCACTGAGATGTAAAGAGACATTTGGAGCGTACAGGAGACCGGGGATGGATCACAATCCCGCTTTATATCAACTTCACCCCGTCACCAGCTCTGTGCTCAATCCTGCACAGAGACACGGAGACATTACTTGATGGATGGCAGGACGGGAGGAGGGGAAAAGGTAGGTGGAGGGAAAGTGAAAGCAGAGAGGAGGCTTACAAAATAAAATAAAATAAAATAAGTCATGGAGGCTTGCTGCATTAGCAAAGCAGAAGCCAATTTATTTATACTTCTAGTGAATCAAAAACCAAATTTGCTGACATTTTATGCAGCACTCTTGGAAATGGTCGCATACGTTTATTAAAATACATAGTGTATACATCAACAAAAGATCACTGAACTCTGATTTGTCCAACTAAATACTTCTTTCACCACCTTGAGATGATGAGATATTAATATCATGGAAACATTTTTCTATAAGACTGACTACAGACAGTTTCCATTCAATGGACACATTTACAAGTAAACAAAACCATGTTAATTTTGCTTTTGGCGCTATACACAAAACTCAAAATATCAAATTGATTTGATGACTCAGTGCCCGTGAAGTGTTTTGTTTTGATTAAGAGTGAAGCAGAGCTTATCTCTGTGACCTTTACGACCACGAATACTCTGCAGCTCATTTATTTGCCCGACTTTAATATATTCACAGACGTCGTGCAGCCTCATTATCTCCTGAGCTGTATGTGCTGACCAGACACTCGAATGGATAATTATTGGCTAATAAGAACATTCATTAATTAACCGGAGAGTCTTAAAAGTGGTGCAATGAGGAACTCTGGCTATCTGTTGTTTAAATGAACAAGAACATGTAGAAGAAAAATGATTCTGAAAGTACATATTGTTTCGAATCTAAAAACACTGCATTCTTAATACTCACCAGCCACTTTATTAGGCACACTTGTTCAAGCATCTAATCACGTAATTACATGGTAGCAACTCATTGTTCAAACATGTAAACGGTTGACCTACTTAAGTTCAAACAGAGCATCGGGATGAGGAAGAAAGACAATGTTGTACGGTGAGATACTGTAGGCAAGGTGTTTCAGATATTGCTCACCTGCCGGGGTTTTTATGCACATTCATTTCTAGGGTTTACAGAGAGAGGTCTGTAAAATATCTGATGATAACCTAGATGGATGCCCATCCCTCACCTCACACAGGCTTCATCATTGGTATATTTTAATTACAAAGGTGTATCAGGTAAGCCTCCAACTCCCATCAGTCACAAGTTTGTACACTTGGCCCCTGGTAATTAAAGTCAAACTTGTGGCTCTTGTCCCTCTGATTTGAAATCCACAGAAAACAGGAAGCGGTTGCCTAAAGTTTAAAGCTGCTTAAATTATCTCATGAATGATGACTTACTATTACATCATGCTTTGTCTTGCCTTGTGATGCTATTTGTTATTGTGACTAGGTTTCAGTTGCAAAGGAGATTTTAGCGTCATTGTGAATTCCTAGTACAATAAAGGAAACGGAATGACTAACCTACCGTCAAGTCCATGTTTTCCAGGTTATTAGTCAGCTTGCAGCGAGTGAGACATTGTAATTGGACTTCAAGTTCTTCTCTACAAGGACTTATTTGAAGGCTATTACAATTTTATTATAGCACAAATGTGTGGCCTTGTGTGTTGCAGTACAAGTTTCCAGCAGGTCCATGCAGCTGAGTGTAAATCACCACATAGAAACAAACCTGAGGGTTTGTTCACGCAAAGATAACAGAGGCAAGGGTTTACTCTAATCAACACATACTAAACAATGGGACAAATACAAGACACCAAATGTGTCTGTTTTAATGTTTTATTAATATGTAGAAAATGTAATAAAAAAGGAACTATATAGTACGTGTTCAAACTAGAGCTAAATTGGACGGTAATATCCAAGGTTATCCAACGACAAATCCACTTATATGAGCTTTTCAAACATTCACATTTCCATGGCATGATTTCAATCTGCTGAAAGTAGCTGGCTTGTACAACAAATGTCACCAAACATTGTGGTAATATCAGATAATCAACTTGTAAAAGTCAACCCACAGAAAAAACAAAAACAAAAAACAAAAAACAAAAAAACAAGCATTTTTCATTTTGACTCCACAAAGGGTGTGGTGTCGTTATCAGCTTCTTTTTTCTACAGTGTCACCATCAGTCACTGACTGCAAAATCAACAGCAGTGAAATAAATAAGGGGGACATGTTTGCTGGAGTGATGTGGGTGTATTCCAGTAACGTTGATGCTCTTACGCATACAACATAGTCGAACAGACGAAGTTTTACATAATCAAAAACAAACAGGATAAAAGAAAAAAAGATTAAAAAGTACTTGATCAGTTGGCTTGTATCAAGAAAAGTACTTGAGCTTACATGACGCTGAAAGGAAGGAACACAGTCACATTATTCATCAAACAAAGAATATAATTCAGGCTCTTTGTCGTCTTTGTAACTGATTGTTGCATTTATTTTATTTCAAATTATTTTGATTCTCAGTGAAAAGTAAGATTGCTTTTAACACTTATGAGTATAATGTTTGTCAGCAATGAACTATTTTAATAAATACAATAATAATAATTAAAGAATCTAATACACACGCATAAATAAATAAATCGAGGATTAACCTTGAATGAAAGGTTGATGTTTTGTTAACTTGACTCAAAGATTTTCCTTCTTGCAATTTTTTTAAAGATTGACAGAAACAGCATAAACTGATGAAGGGTGATTGGAAAAATGTGCCTATTAATAATAAGCATAAATCTTACATGAGCCAAAATGTTTCTAGATAATAAAGGGCACCTTATTTATAACCATGTGAAGGATAACATTATGTTCCTTTTCTGTATAGCTTCATGACCTTTGTTCCTTCAAAAACAAAATACACTGAGGCAAACTTCATCTAAGTCGTTAATGAAACAAGTAAGTACACAGAGAATTCCCTACTCTACCATAAATCACTATGGGAGATGAATTGCATGAGCAGCTCTGAAACAGTTACTTTGACATTGAAACATAAATTAGACCTGGGAAGTTTCAAACCTGTTTGTTACAACTAATATTTTAGGTGATGTTAGTTTTATTTTTTTTGCCTTTGAGATCAACTGTTTTCACAACCTTGTAGGGACCTGATTATCCATGTTATCTACATCTTCTCTCAACTTGAACCCAGACCAGAAACAAAGAAACTCTCGTAACATGTCAAATTAAAAACATTTTCCATCAGGTTCAAGATTTCTATTCAGTCAACATGCAGTGGGCTCCAGCCACCAACACACACACAACTGGCTAAATATACAGAGGTTAAATGGAGAAGGTTTTAGTGAGCGTTATGAGTAGTTTGCTGTTTAAGGGGGGACACATCAAATGACAAAGTATCCTCTACTCTCCCTACTCTATCTACATGAGTATATTAACACTAGACTGGACAGATGCTATTATTTAAAACAGTCCTAAAAAGAGAATCCACAGTCATATGATACAAGTCAGATTTGTAGGTTCACTTTTATGAAAGAAACGGCCTGAAATCTATAATAATATAATTAAAATATAGAAGAATGAAATTTCCTCTTCATAAAGGACAAAAAAAAACAAAACAACTAATCATTATTGTAACACTGAACACATACCTGACAAAATGTTGCTTGTTCTGATGGTGAAACCCATGTCTAAGTGTCACTGGACAATACATTTTGTTTTGCACTAATAGTCCATAGAGGAGAATTAGCAAGTTGTTTGTGGTTTGTGTTCAAACTCATTAGTTGACTGTGGGCAGAGAAGGAAAGCAAAAACTGTTTCCAGAAAACAACACTTTGTGCAACAGTGTGAACAGAGAACAATATAAAACTGTTGGTGGGCATGCTGCAGATTATGGCTGCCCTATTAAACGAATACACTCTCTGCCATGTTTGCTGATTATGCTGTTTCACTGGGGAGCTTAGACAGCAATGCATGTAAAAGGATGGCACAAAGGAAAAAAGGCTTGGCTCCCCTCCACCCACAGTTCTGCTTTCTTTGTTAAGTTCATTGCATTTAGCAGTGGAAGAGGCTAAACTCTGCAGAATGCCCACCGTGACTTTCTTTTGCGTAGGAGTTCGTGTTCACGTCGCCTAAATTAAAGCCCGGGGACACGATTAACATAAAAGTCTCTTAAAAGTGAGAATCTATTAACAGAGGAGAAAAAGCCGCTGCAGTGACTTTGGTGACAGAATTGACTGGCATCTTTCCAAACAGCAGGCTCACTCTTAATTATGCAGCTCTTTGGTTAGACGTGACATCTATCAGCACCATCTCTGCAAGCAATCACAGCATCTACAACAGGGGTGAAATAGATGTTAAGTGTATGTAACTTGTTTGAAAGTCATATTAAATGCCCACAAACAACTTAACAAATTAACCAAATTGAATGAACAATAGCTTCACTGTGTTCCTACTTGTAGTGCAAATACTGTCGCAGCGTAGCTATTTTTCTTTTAAATAACCTAAAATACTGATGTAAATTATGCTTTAATAAGTAACAATTATCAGGTAATTATCAGTAAAACAGATGTGAAAACACTAAAATGATGGTACTGAAGCTGTTGCTGGTGCAGTGCTTTGAGTAATGAGTCAGTTTTGCTTTTTTTTTTTTTTGATGGTTTTCACTTATAGCCAGTATTCATCATCATGTTGTATGATTACATGAACTTCATCAAGACTAAAAAAAAGAACCCAAGGCATCAAATCATATTGATTAGATGGGACTTCTGTCACAATATCAGTTATAAAAATATATATATATCTTACAGTTAAGGGTTTTAATGGCATATACAGTATAATTTTCATTAAAAGTGTTGTTACTTCATACAGATTAAAATAACACCAGCTCTAGCACTTTTGAGCACATTCCTCAATTCCTGTCCTTGCACTTCTGGGAAAGGCAAATCACAGACCAAAATGGAGGGGGGGGAATGTGGTTTGCCTTTCCATGTTTACAGCAAATAAAACCATAGTCATTCAAAGTATTTAATAAATTACATACAGCGTCTTCTATCATTCGGGTAGAAGTCCAGCAGGGAGAGACAGCTAAAGCTGAGCAGGAGTGAAGATAAACAGGATCCGGACATTGTTTCACCTTTGCTGTTACTGCAGTATTATCACACCCATGCTTTTCACAGCTTCTGATTGTTGGTAGTAGTTTAATAATGCGTGGTATTATTTTACAAATGAATATTAATAAAATATTAGTATTTTTTTAGTTGTCACAACCATTTTCTTCTTTGCAGGCTTACTAAAGAGCCTCAGTACTGTTAACATGCTGTGCTGTCAGTGAGGCACACTGAAAACTCATTTCTAAACATTGTCCGAACTCCATTTATCCAGACAGCAGGGAAGGTGGAGGCGGTTTGTTTATACGGGAACAGACCGCCTCCTCTTGCTGCTGATGCTACGGAAGTTGAACGGCCTCATCTTCATCTCCACAAAGGGGATCGAGAACTCATGGCCTTTCCAGTGGTACCAGTTGATACCCTGTCAGAGTGAAAGAACAGTTTCAGAAACTGCTCAAATCAAAAGGCGCTTTTCAGGCAAGGCAGGGGAAAACGACAGAAAATGTTAAATAATAGTCGGAAGGTGGCAGTGTTTTATTTTTGGTACAGGAGGCAGGCAAAGCATTGTGTGTTTTCATGTCCATCCAATTATCGCTGTTCCCTCTTGGTCTCAGAGCGCAGTGATACCTTGTGTAGATCGACCTTGCTAATCACACTTTCACACAGCACCTCGCTTTCTGTCTTTTTTTCCCCTTCGCTCCACAGGCCGAGAGAGAGAGAGAGAGAGAGAGAGAGAGAGAGAGAGAGAGAGAGGGAGCTACATCATACAATGTGGACAAAGTCACAACACTCACTCCCTCGTCACCTGCTCTGACTGAACAAAAACATGTTTTTTTTTTTCATGGTGTGTTCTTTTATGTTCATTTGAGTATGAACTTGGGGATATGAGTGTTAGATAACATAAAATCCTCAAAGAAACATTATAGAGTCTTTGAAGATGAAACTTGACACGTGGCATGTGATAAAGCAATTTTGACCTTTTTGGTATACCAATTTTCATAAGAATGAAAATTGATGTCTGAAGTTGGATAATATAATTCTGAAATCATTTAATCATTTTGTTGTAATTGTGCTGGTGAATTTTTTGAAAAGAAATAAAAGAAAAACAAAAATACTTCTACACATTCAATACAAAATTCCTGACTTAAAGGTCCAGTGTGATGGTGTAGTGAGAGATGCCCATGAGTATGTTTGTAAAGGTGTATACCCTCTTTATAAAATATGTTTTCGTAACCTTACATTAAGCAGGAATCTATGTACTTAAAGCGAGGGTCTTGCTTTATTGAGGTTGTCATCTTGTACCACCTGCTTTCTACAGCAGCCCAAAATGGACAAACCAGCCAGAGCGTGCATTTCACATTTTGATGGGGAAGTTCACTACACAAACGCATAAACCCGATGCATAAACAAATGAAGAAGGAGGGGGAAAGAGCAGAGAGAGTGGGTGAGTGGAGAAGGTTGTGAGCATCCGTTGTGGTCTGTGAAGGCCACCGTAGTTCCCTGATGCACTTGGGAAAGGGAAGAGTGAGCAGAGGAGACCTCAGTTTATTGCACTCTGCAGTCTCACCACTGGATGTCAATATTTCTTACACACTGGACTTTCTTCATTCAACAAAGTTATTGACTACTGTGTATACTTTCAAAGGCTTACAACCCTTACAGTTGCAGCTTTATAATGGCAGGAAATTTCTGTGTTTGCCTTGATGCCTGATAATCTCAGATTTACTGAGTGTTAGCTAGAGCAAACACAAATTTACTCAAGGATAACAACAACGCTTAAGCAAATAAAAAATGATGAAAGATGCATTAATAAAGCTGTCATTCTGCCGGTTGATAATAAAGCTGTAACAATCCCATGGTTGACATCAGAGGTGCAGACCTGGTTAATACTATTCCCTCGTGCTGCATATCCTTAAACAAATATTTAATGATTATAAATCTGGATTTGTTGGAGCTGTTGGACTTCCATGCCCACAAGAGGGAGGTTTGGGGTTTTGTAATGCATACATGCACTTTTCCAACTTATTAAACCATGTACAAAAGATCATACTAAATCAGAATCATTGTCATATTCGCTCTTCGATCAACATAATTACTAGATGACTGACCTGACTGTGTCTGGATTCTCCGTATTTTCCATTGAGGTTGGCTCGATGGCAGTTCTTGTACCACCAGGCTCCTTTGTAAGACAAGGCACAGTTAGTGACAGCGATGTCATTGTCTCTGTCTTTTGTAGAGAAGGGCCGACCCTGGTGGTAGCTCAGAGAGTCACCTGCAATCAGAGGAGGGAGAGAGAGAGAGAGAGAGAGAGAGAGAAGTGCAGAGCTGTAAACATCAATGCATGCTGATGCAACACTGGCGTCTGGCTAATGGTGTGATCAGGGGACATAAATGATCAGGCAGGAAAGAGGGAAGGAGGTGGAGGGAAGGGGAGAGGTATGAGGTGCTGCTGCAGAAGCTCTGAATTTATTTAAGTAGAGAGAATTATAATTACAAACATGAGGAGATGGCAGGTAATTCTGCCATATGGTCTTGTTGACAGACAGATGAGAGCTACATGGAGAGCGAGGATGAGAGGAAAAGCTGCAGTGGGTTTCAGATAGGGAGGAGAAAAGATGGAGGGAAGAAAGGACAGGAGGAAAAAAGTGGCAGATGGCAGAAGCGAGATGGGTGAGTGTTTTTTCTCCCCCCAACATTAAAGGTTGGGAAAAGCATGGATGGATGGCCTTAGTTGAAATTTTCTACAAAGTGAGTGGTTTGGTTGTGAGGGTTTCATCCACAAATCCTCATAAAAAACAAAATATTGAAGCAAGATAACTAACCTACACATTAAAAATGCGAACGTAAAAGGTAATTAAAACCACACAAAATAGGGTACGAGCTAGGAAAAAGGGTTAGGAGAAAATGGAAAAAGAAGGAGGTGGTAACACAACATTACAGATGGCTACTACCATAAAAGAACCAACACCAACCACATGGGCTGAACAATTCAACAGAATTTGAAACAATGCAATTGGAAAATCGCATCCCGTGACAGATTTTAAGGTGGTTAAACAGATAATAAAAAACACACCTTCTGGCTTAAAAATTTTGAGTAAATTCAATTCATATAGTTTCAACACAGAAGGTTAAGTTTTTAAACTTAAGATGATTTGCTCTTCAGACTTGATGTAACTTGTCAAGCAAAGATCCAACTCCATTACCTAATCCACATACTATTTACTTGTCAGTCGCGATGTAAAACACATCACTCTGTGTCGCCACAGACACAAAAAACAAAACAATACTAATTGAGAAACAGAGCTGTGGGGCTGATTCAGCATTGTGTGAACTCATTTGACAATAGTCTCAGTGTAACCTACATGTTTATATTAAAAAGATTACACACCATATCTTTAACATTACTCTCTTCATATAGATCTGTCAGAAATATTTGATATTTTTCCCAAATCGTTCAGCCCTACAGCACCAACCACATACCCGCAGTGCCGTTGTACTCCCCTATCCTGAGCTTGTATAGATTTCTGGCATCTCCAATGGAGAACTTGTCATAATTGGCATATACCGACTCTTGTCCATCCTTCATGTCAATCCTCAGCTCATAGCGTCCCTGAGCAGCAATCCTCTGGATGTTGTCTAGACCTGCAGAGAAACACAGTACACCTTACTTTGAATTATACTGTAGATGCTGCATTGAATGTAGGACTCCAGAGAGACAAACCACCTCATGACATGGCTATGCCTGCTGTTTGAACACGATGTTTATTTTCCTCTTACACCACCTCTTACACATTTAATGACCATGGAACGATGGGATATCATTTGTTATGTACGATACCCTGTGGAGTTATGTAAGCTGCATGGGGTAATGTGATGATGAATCAGGGCTATTAACTGTTTCATTATCCTCTCAGAACCATCCCAAAATGAGTGTAGGCCATTTCAAATTTAAAGTCTTGGTCTCCAGATATTACATTCATGAGAGTAAGATGAATGGAAAGTCGGACAACAGAAAAGCAAAACACTTTGGCTAAGGATGTCATCACTGCAGAGGCATAAAAATGCAGTCAACACATTTTTGTACCTAAGGGATACAGGCAATGCTGAAGTGACAAACACTGATAGTAAAAATGAGCTTGTGTTGAATAAACCCCCCCCCGAGCACCTTTAAGATAATGTAGCTTCAACAAACACGATGCAATTTTGCTGCCCAGGGTCTCTCAGTCAAAATAATAACAAAATACCTAGATTGAGGACGTCTGGAGGAAGCATGGGATCATGGGAATGGTTGTGTTTGGTCCCCCTGTGCATTTGCACTTTCCTGAGACAGCTAACAGCATTTAGCAGAGACAGGTAAAGTGGGTGACCAAAAAGAAACAGCAACTTTACTTTTTTTTCAAGGAAAGTTGGGAATGTTTTGGCAAATGTAAGTACATTGCTGAACAAAATATCTAATATTAGTCTTGTTGATTTTAGATATTTTAAAATGAATACATATCTTTAAATAAAACTCCACTACACATCCACGTCATTACATGTTTGTAAAATATTCCTAACTGTAAGAAAAAGAAAAAGAGGCCCTGGTGTATTAAAGAAATTCACATTTGTGATTTAGTCCTCATCCATCCTATCACTTCATCTTATTTTTCAGTAAATGTATTTTTTTCCCTCCTACACTGTAAAGGTAATAAATAATAAATAAATAATAAACACTATGTCAGACGTGTTCTTCAGCTGGGTGTGTGGATGTGGATGATTGTCAGTGTCCAGAGTAGTGGACACTGTCACCGCTGCCAGTTCTGTATGTGGCTTTGCTCTCTATCTCTGAAGTGGCAGATACGAGGCATGTTTGAACCCAGACAGGCAATAAGGGCCCCAGACAGACCTGAGAGATTAGAACAACGTTCACTATCAGATTACAACAAGCCCCTATTTGGACAAAGCCTCTTTCCCTTAACATCCAACAGAAATGTCAATTTTTTTTTTTTTTTAGATACTGGAGAAAATCTGAGGGGCTAAAAAAAAATCCTCAAAACTTCACTGATAAGGAAAAGGAAAAAGAAATCTGAGAAAGTGGAAAAAACTGAGTCTGTAGTAATATGTCAATGGTTAGGAGATAAAATCTATTTTACAACCAAAAGCCACTTACAGTGGCAGGAGGAAAGCAATTGCTGTAATAAAATTGTTTGTAACAGCTCAAATTTATACTCTATAATAGCACTGGATTATCAGCAATTACTGTAGCAGCCATGTTTTTACCCAACTGTTTTATGGGATTGGCCTGCTCCATTCCAAACAACAGTAATTAAAACATGTAGTTTGACACAGTATTGCAGTCTTCCGTTACCGGTATTTATCTTGTCACATTTTATTACCAGGTTTTCTCTCTTAAAAAGGTGGAAGGGAGTAGATTTGAGGAGTCAACGGAATAAGATAATGATTGCATATCATCACACAGCCTCCCTGGTTTCTCTGTTATTACATCATCAAGCTGACATAGTGTTCGGCACGAAACTGGCCGAGGTCGGCGAGGATGGAGAATAGATTGCCTGCGAGCAGCAATAAAAACGATCGTCCTCAAACTGTAGTAGTTAATATTGAAAGCTTAATTTCCATATTCTTTACTGCTGGCCAGTGAAGTGCCTCTTCTTTTTACTTTGAGTGGATTTAATATCGATGTTTATGGGTCCATACTGTCCACTGTACTGCTGTTGTGCGTGCAGAGGCAGTGATTAGCTAAACGTTGGTTATGATGGTTCTGTGGGGCTACGACTGTGACCCAGCCTGCAGAGAGGGAGTGAAGGTCAAATAGTTTGCAACTGTAATGACAATTAGCATGACACTACCAGTTTGTATAAGGGTGACACAGTTAATAATGTGAATAATTAAAATACAGAGTCATCATTTCCCCTATCTTTGTAAGACTTCACCAAATCTAGGTGACCAAAATCCTCAGGCATGTTTTTGTTTAATCCTCTTATTGTTGTATTGTTTTGTAACACATTATCTATATATCAGAAATGTTAATTTCTTCTTTTGGTAGAGGGAGAGGTGAACCTACCAATCATACTTTGGGCCAAAACAAGACCCTTTAGAGGTGATGATTCAGATGTGATGAACTTATGGTGGGAAAATGATCTGACCTCAATGTAACCATTCTCTTCTGAAGCATTCTCCGTAGGTTTGGGCCTAATGGCTCCCACAGCCAGGTACACTATATATGCTGGGATGTGGGCGAGTTAAAACAGCAGATGCTAATCTTGGATCACCCTCTTTAGAGAAACTAACAATAGCTTTAAACCAGTAAAATCAGGCGGCTCTAATATTCAAATGAACAAACATATTCACTATATTAAACACTATGTACAATACACAGTAGTACACAATAGTAAACACTGGGCTGTGCAAAAAAACTGACTGACATACAAGTTTCATAAAGCTAAAACTGTGTTCCCTGCTGGAATGTTATTTTTAATCTACAATCATAGGGAGAAGCTCTTAATGCTTCACACCCTGAGGTCACATTAAGATGCTTTATTGCACTGAAAGGGTAGAGTACAAAAGAGGGAAACAGAGACCTCCTCGGGGTCAAGGTAAAACCCTTGAGATGGCAGTGCCCTAGACTGTTATACTGTACAGTCATACTATTGCTGATTCCATTTAAGTAGAAACAGGTCAGATGTCGTGTTGTACTCACTGACCTAGATGTGCTTGGGCATCTTATGAGTACATTACATGGCCACAGCCATTAAAACTACCAGGTAGGAGCAGAATCTGTGCTAGGCTGTTTCTACATGATGCCTTAAGGTGTCTGTCAAAAACTATTTCAACAATTCTGTCACTTTACATAAGCGCACCACACCAACATTGTGCAGAGTACAAAGACTTCTGGTCTCCATGCATTGTTGATATCCACTTTTTCTGCTGAAAAACAAAAATAGACAAATCACTTATTACACCAGCAGACAGGAAACATACTTTATGTGTTTTTTGTGTGTTCTACCTTTGAATGATCTTCCTGTGGTGGTGTACAAAAGTGATGAAGACAGCTTAGAATCTTATTTATCTCAACAACACTACAGGTTAAAGGCTTTACGCTGTGTCAGTTGTTTTTAAAAACAAAGTTACCAGGCATTTTGATGCAGTAAGCTGTCGGCCTCTGTTCATGTTGGGTTGAATCTAGAACTCTATGTGCATTTACCTAATTTAGTGTACTTTAGCTAGACTAGAATGTGCAACGTGCAACTATCTTGTCTTGTAATCCCATATGTGTCAGCTGCAAAGCACCAGCCTTCCCTCAGTTTTAATGTAGTTATAATGCGATGCCATAACATTTCCTCCCAGTGTTATTTAATTTCTCTAATCAAAAAGTTTAGAAAACATTCTTCTCAATGTCCTGATTCACTTGATGAAATATTCATGTAATATTTTCCTTTAATCAGCCGCACCAAAAACAATAACGCAAAAACTGGTCTAGGAAGAACCATGACTCATTTGCACATTTTCTAATGAATATAATTATTGTTTTATAATGAGATTTAGAGAGGTGGAAGGGAAAAAAGCATTTAGTGGTCCATCAAAACTGTTCTGTTTTGTCTTTGAATCAGTCTGACACTAGCAACAATTAGAAATTCATTTCAGGGAAAGATGAGCTTACAGAGAATCCAGTAATGAATGGTGTAGACTTTGTGAAGTCATGTGCTGAAAGATGAGATGAGGAAAAACATAAAAGGTCTGGTGGCATGATTCTCCATCATCATACAAAGTGAAAACTCTTTCAAAGAAGCATTTACTGCCTGCAGAAAATATTGGGAATATTTTACCCTTGAATAAAAAAATGTATCCATTGGAACCAGGTGTAAACTATGACTCTCATTGCACCTATTAAATCCAGTACAGTCATTGAGACAGTGTGCAGATAAAGAATGTAATACGGTCTTTAGAAAAGTGAAACATACAGCAGATTGAACAAAATGAGCGGAAGGTTGCAGCTGAGTATCAGCCTATAAAAAGGGCAGGTTAACAGGAAATTGAAGTGAGGCAGAAGCAAATCTAATCTTATCTTTCCATTATGTAATCCACCGATGAGTCAGCCAGTGTCATTTCTGTATTTTGAAGAAAACCTAGGTAACATGCTGACAATTTGACTAGAGGTACAGTATATTTGTAATCTCATCTCTGGAAGGTAATATCTTCAAAGACAAAGTTGTTATTTAAAGGAAATACTGCTTTTTTTGGTCTTAAGTTGACAATTTTCTAATACATAAAGTGAGCTAGTGTGGTTTGCTACAGCCAGTTCTTAACAATGCATTATGTAGGCTTTTGCAAATATAAACCCCAGAGCAACATGTCCAAAGATAGACATTGGGCAGTATTGTATGTACCACTGATTTAGTCATACATAAGACAGAGGTACTTAATAAACAAGCTATTACCACAGCTGTGATGACTGGTGATGCATGCATGGAGCAGTTATTGTACAATTTGTAATCATGCTAATCTAAGATCTCAGCTGAACCAATCTACTGGACCAATTTTCAGATCTAGATTCATAAACAAAAAGGCCACCTGCACTACAAAATACTGTCAGCAAAGGTTTTATAAAGAAAAAAAATGATCTCATTAGAGTCTCACCAAGCCAGAACTCATCCTCCAAGTTGCCAAAGCCAACCCGGTAGTCACTCCACTTCCTGGAAAAGTCTGTCAGGCCATTCTGACGACGCTGGAACACCTGGGAACCGATGTGATGGTACCACAAGTTCAGAAAAATAAGCAGTTGTTCAGACTAAAATAGCTGTTACACCAAGTAATTTGACAGCGAAATTTCTCTTATACGCTCCTCCTCCCTTTTCGCCTACATTCACACATTTGACAACAGTGCTATTAAAAGAGAAAGTGTTATTTTCACAGGGACTTACGATCCAGCCTCCTTCATCAGTGGTCATATCACAGTACACCTGCACTCCCTGGCTGGGGTCTCTGTTGATGTAAATTGTGTAGACACCACTCAGCGTCTCCCCATTCAGCAGGTGCTGGGCACAATTCTGAGGTGTTGCAAACAGACGACCCCCTGGAAAGGGGCAGAGTAGGAGCTGTTACAAGACCATATTAAATCTCAAGCACAAAGTTTGACATAAGATTCATTTTTTTTAAATAAGAATTTACCTCATTTCTATTTTCATTTTAAGTAATGATGCTTGTGATGACAGGTCTATAAAGCCTTTACATTTTTATGCTCGTACCTCAACTGTTTCCTTTGTGAAGGGGAGCAGCTAATTTTAAATAGTTTGAAATACTTACACATCTGTATGGAATTTGAATTTTTTTAAGTCATAAATGTTGGATTTTAGTTCAAACTGAATATTTCTACAATGTATTTATTTTACCCACAGAAGTGCACAATCCTCCACCACAACACAGGCTACTGTTATCTCCACAGGTTCACTAAAATAATGGATAATGATATTTATGTTTGGCATGTTCCCTTAATTTCAGATGATTAGCAGCTTTATGATGTACCCAAAACCTCACTTGACCAACATCCAATTACAGACTGAGGACACTGGAGACTGCAGACTGCTCAGGTCCTTGATTGTAAATTACCACTCTGTGGGACGTTTCTCTCACTATTCTACAGCGAGTAAAGATGAAAATTGTGCCCGACTGTGGAGACCCATTATTATTATTATAGTTATTGTAATGTGTGATGCATTGTGAGAGGGGTAAACAAATTCA